>JBBBDQ010000157.1:3437500-3465000 GCA_037127315.1 Ascarosepion bandense | reverse complement strand
GTATGACTTATTTGACTCCGATATTGGAAATCATTACCCCGATATCCTATTGAGTCTGATCAAAATCAGGTTTTCAGGCCTTTTATTTTGGTTTCTGCTTTCGGTTTTGCTATAAGTGAGTATAATTGTAGTTCTTAGTCTCAGACATGATACCTTTTACTCAGAGGACTTATTTAGCCTTCAAAATTCAGTTTGCAACGCAAAACTTATTTGACATCCATACCGGAAATCAAAATTTGACTTACATCCATTCATTTTTCTTTCAATCTATGGTTTCGCTTTGACTGGAAACAACAATTATTTTTTAGTCTTTCATGCAAAGAGTCCAGGACCATAGATTAGTTTTAAAGCTTTCATTACACCCGAGCAACCCCGGGCTATACTGCTAGTGTATGATAAAGTGTAAAATGTTTTTTTGTGGCGTGTTTCTTACTTGACGACTACATCAGACTAAATTTCGACTACACATGGATAGAACTGATAGATACAAAAATCTAATTGAAATCGGCTAGACTAAAGAAAAAAATTAAAAATTAAAATATTTTAAAGTTTTGCTTAGTCAGACACAAGGCCTTCATATTTTGATAGAGGAAGAATAACGAAGTCATTTAAGTCCTGCATTATGCCGTGTGGGTACTGTAGGCAACCAGATATATTTATAAAGATTAGAATTTCCAACATCCCTCTTTCGTGCGCATGTGTAGTCGCAGTAGCATAACAAATTTTAGTCCGATGAATTCCTAAAGAACGAACTGCGTCACAAAAATAGTTTTCCCAATCTGTCATACATTTTTCTCCATATATATAGAATTTAAATGCAAGGTCAATCGCCATGTTCTATCTCTTTGACGCGTTTCCTTTCCCTGATAACCTCTTGTATCAACCACTCTACTCTCATACAGTTCTCTTCACATCAGTGTTCTAATACTTCTTTTATCCATTCTCTGACACTTATTCTTCTTTCTCACTACTCATCTCCTATGTAACCCCATGCGCACCAGTGGCAGTACTGCCTTGCTTGGAGGGAAATGATTATAATATATATGTACACACACACACACACACACACACACAGATATATATATATTTCGTATATATATATGTATATATATTTCGTATATATATATATATAATGCTATCACATATGTTCTGGTTCTTCTAGTATGCATTTAGAGATTCTTGACAAAATTTGAAAAAGAATCTGCAATCTTATCGGTCCTGACCTAGCATCTCTACTTCAGTAACTTTCAACTACCGTAAAACTCTCTTCTACTTTCTTGCTTTTTAATCAAATTTGAATTTCAAAAATATAAATACAATGTCAGTTGACATCTGTCTTCATTAACCAAGTTCTTTTCCTTTAATACCGTAATTTTTCTCGAATTATTTCACAATCAGTAACACCCTTTCGTCTTAGTTACTTTATTGGCTTGCTTGGGGTGATATGATTAAAAATAATGTAAATTAGTCAATACTTGAAACGTCAATATCACTTTTATCTAAAGCTTCCAAAAAGCTGGTAGGAGGTGACAATTATTAGGATATAGAGAATATATAGTGACTGACAGTCGACTTGAAGGGGTTGAAGGAAGTGTTCACGCGAGCATCCTTTAAACAAAATGGAAGTTCTTGGGGAAAAAGCTGCCTGTGTACGACTTTCACATTACATTTAGAACACGAAATGAAATTTCCATGAAATAGCGTGATGGGTCATTTTGTTATGCCGGAACTGGTGAAACTAAAGAGTGGTGCTCATCTTAATATTTTCCATGAAAATAGCAATACAGTGTAACCCTGATATAAGAGATCTTGAATAAGAGAAATCCGGATATAAGAGAGATTTTCTCTGGTTCCAAATTACATCCTGTGGTAATGTATATAAAATAGACCAAACCCGGATATAAGATAACTTTTATCCGGCCCCGACAACTCTCTTATATCCGGGTTACACTGTAGAATAGCAACAGGCTTGTCATATTTTGTCTGTGGAAAATGGGGCTATAGAGTAGACCATGTGTTAGAACAAAAAGTTTTCTATGAAGAACTTCCGCTACGTACATTTTCTTCTTAAATGTCCCGTGTCCATTCAGGACGTAGGCGATCATGGTCTTCCACATCTCCCTATCCCTAGCAATTCTTAACACACTTTCTCCTGTTACCCCTCCCAAACCGCTGTCCACTTTCTCAAGCCCATCAAATATGTTACGTATTGCTTTCACCTGTCTGTCTTTCTTTCTATTTGACCTGTGAGTATCAGATTCTGTAAGCCCTCCTTCCTCATTACAACCCAGGAACTTCATTTGTCTTTTCCTGTTGTTAAGTATTAGATTTCTTTTTGTTTCCATCCTCTCCAGGACCTCGTCGTTGCTCACATGTTCGGTCCATCGTATCCTTAGCATTCTTCTGTAGAACCACATTTCGGTTGCGTCAACTCTTCCTTCATCTTTGAGGAGATTGTCCAGTATTCACTGCCATTCTGCCATTTAAAAGAACGGACATGACATAACAATCCAGTACTCTCTTCTTTATTTCCAGCAAAATCTTCCTGTCCTTCAATATTTTACTCAGCTTCTAGAATGCATCCTTGGCCCTGCCAATTCGCCTTCGGATCTCAGTGTCGCACTTTCTGTTACAGGTATTTAAATTTCTGGACCTGCTTGATTTTAATATCCCCAGCCTGTAGTCGACATTTTGGGCTCTTGTTTTTACTGACGACCATGCATTCAGTTTTCTTTAGTTTATACTAGCAGTATAGCCTGGCGTTGCTCGGGTGTAATGAAAGCTTATATATATATATATATATATATATATATATATTATCGATTTTCTAAGCTATTGTAAGAACTGCAACTTTGAAACTTCTGAATATCGTTTCTTATGTCTTTGTCTATGAGTGTATCAAATTTGATTAAAATCGGACCACTCCTTCTATAACCCGATTTTTTTCAATTATCGATTTTCGATATTTATCTGGGGTACCTCGACACAAAACCTAGCTAAGAACACTGGCAGACTCTTATAGTACAACTGTGTAAATTTTCAAGAAAATCGGTTCAGCCGTTTCGGAGTCTATAGGTAACGGACACACACATACACACACACACACAAAGTTCCATATATAAATAAGTTTAGATATAATCCATTTTTTTTTTTTTGCTTTTTTCAGTAACTTTTTTCAGGGAGTTTCATTTCCATGTCTGTTGAACTCGTTTCCTGTCCGTGTGCAGGTGTTTTGCTGCAAGTAAGGGTTTTTGGTTAATTTCTTTTCCGAATATGTCTAGGTTGCCGGTAAATTGCTGCTGTTAAAGAAGCTGCTGTTAATCTCCTTGTACTACATCCCAGAAGAAATATTTTGTCTATTCCTAATCAGATAAGAAATGTTTTGGGGGTCAAACGCATTATTAGGCACGCATAATAATCAAAGTTGCGCTTCTAGGGTAAAAAAGTCTGAATCTTGGAGAATGATTTCCTAAAACCGTGCAAAACAATTTCGAAATCTATCGAGGCTGAGGACTGAGCAGCGCCAACCCAGTTAGTCTCATTTTCCCCATGTCAAGAGAAATCATGACAGAAGATGGTGGGTACATTCTAGGGCGGTAGTATCCGCCGGCAGAGATTAATTAGCCGCTCCCGCAGACGGTTGTACTCAGAAAAATATATATAAATAATATATAAAGTAACGTATTTGAAATATTTAAATGAAAATCTATTTCTTCATAAACAAAATTAGATATAACAAGCAACGGAACCAGCAAACATTCTTCCTGTATAAAATTAAATTTAACAAACAAGTCTTAAGACATAATATTCTGTGTAACTTTTTGCGAGATAATCTATTTTTAATTATCGGATACAATCTGTTTTATGAGTGGATAAATTTAGATGTTCAGTTCTTTAACTAAGTTAGCAAACGTGCGCAATTTCTCGTTCTGTTTGTGAATTTTTGAATTTAAAAAACATGCAGACCTCAAATGGAACCACTATATTGAATCCATAGCTAAATCTACTGCTAAGAAGGTTGGGTCACTATGTCGATCCAGGATGTTTTTTCCGCCTGAATCCATCCTGCATATATACAAGTCAACCATCCGTCCGTGCATGGAGTACTGCTGCCATTTATGGTCAGGCGCCCCTGCCGTTCTCCTCAGTGTTCTCGACAGGCTCCAAAAGAGAGTCTGTAATGTGATAAGTACTGATCTGGCGGCTCGACTGCAGCCACTTCCCCATCGTCGAAATGTGGCCTCCCTTTGTCTTTTCTATAAATACTTTCATGGCTTCTGCTGGGACGAACCTTATGTCACTGGTTCCTCCTCAACAGGTGTTTACTCGTGCAACCAGACTGGCAATTGGGTCCCACAGTCAGGTTAGCCAAATGCAGACGACAATTCTACTCCTGCAGCTTCTTCTCTCTCACTTCCCGCCTGTGGAACTCGCTCCCATATTCTTGCTTTCCTGACGGCTACAACCTCCAGAAATGTAAATGCAATGTCAATACTCATCTATTAACCACTGGACTCTAGCTCTCTACCCACCCCCGTATATCCATCCCTTTCTCTCCACCTATGTATCTGTCATAGCACCTGCATTCTCAGCTTTCTATTGCTCCTTTCTAACTAGTTTGTACTCCTCACTCTTTTCTAATTAATCTTTTTACAGTTATGTAGCCCCCCGCTCATCAGTGGCATTTCTGCCTTGCTCGGGGTGAAACGATTAAAAAAAAAGATGTCAAAACAAAGGAAAGCATCTGAAGTTGGATGAATAGAACATTTTCCTTATTAGATGTACGAAATATGCCGGTAATATTAGCAGCTTCCTTATAAGGAAACATCTGACATTCACTAATCAAGTAGTTAGTGTCACTGTCAGTGGAAATTTATAAAATCTCTCTCTTGAAGTAATTGTTTTCAGATAAGTATTAGGACCTTGAATAAGTTTTCACTGTTTTTCAACAGATGGCGTTCCCAGAACTGTGTGAGTGTAATTTCAGATCGTAAAATTAACAATAAGTATAAGTATATATATATATATATATATATATATATATATATATATATATATATATAGACAGAAAATCTGAGCAAGAGCCAACAACCCACGGTTTCGCCTAACGGCCATTAGGCGAAACCGCGGTAGGTTGTTGGCTCTTGCTCAGACTTTCTGTCTTTGTTTGCTCTACTTTCGTATTGAGCGTTTTAGTGTTAGGGTTTTCGTCTTGGGGTTTGTTTTTTTTTCTTTCTTACGAGCGCTTGACTTTTTGTTCATGTACTTCGTTTGTTTCTTTTTTTTACTTCCCCTTCTTTTCCCTCCGAGTTCATTCTCGGTGGGTTGTACAAGACGATTTAAATTATAGCTTAATTAATACTAGTTTCGGCAGAGTTAGTTCGGTTACTATTGGTATTGTTGTTGCTATATATATATATATATATATATATATATATATATATATTGATGTGTGGATGGTGTGATGGATAACAAAGTGAGAATGAGAAATCCGTCCAATTCCAGTTGAATTAGTTATGCAAATACTCCTGTGAAAATATATGAATCAATCTTTCTCTCTAGATTGGCCACTTTTGCCAAGGGATTTGGCGAAAATGACATGTAAAAAAATCCCATGAAACTCCGAATGCAGTTTAATTTTAGGTAAGCTAAATATTCCATTCTACTAACAAGATATACTATATATATATATATATAGATAAGAAAATAAGTTAAAAATATAAGAGAAGGATATTGAAAATGCAGCTGAAGTCACATTCCGATATAGAAGCAATAAAACTATTTCTGCACTTTCACACACACGCATATACACAAATTTTATTATTGTACATTCAACGTTTTGGGTTTACCACTGCAATTCAATAAAATAGAATTTCTGACACTTGAACTATTTCACAGTTTGTTGTTATTGTCATTAACTTTTGAAAATGTGAAACCGGCAAAGTTCTTCTGAATATTTCCTCCCTTAAAAAAATTACTACTATCTCTAGCCACGACCACAAAAAAGGGAAAAATTAAAAAGGAAACGTTTAAATCCATAGCCTTATGTTATTCAAAACATATAAATCAATCCCAAGCCTAAACAATAAAAAAGAACTATCAATGAATTTAGAAAAAATGATAACATGTTTGCTCTTGTAATAAAATACGAGGATCTCTGTTGTGGTGCAGGGGCTATCGACTCGGGACGACAAACCGGGATGACCGCTCATTTTCCGTCCGTAAAAATCCAACATTAAGCCTGACATCAAAGTTTCATACGCCGTTCAGTTTGTCAGACAAGATACCTAGTATTTAGTCCTACTGACTTTAAAAGGCAGTAAGGTGCTCTCATAATCCTATAAGTGTGCTCTCGTATACTGCCATTTGGTCCTTCATATTTGTTCCGTAAGATGAGGTATTTGGTTGTCAGGCCTCAGCTAGTGACCTCAACACAATATTTAGCTTTGGGCAGCAGTATGTTCTACATGAAAAAAAAAGCTTCTTTAATTAATACTTGGGGTTTGTACAAAACGTCTTTTCTAACTGACTTTTGTCGACAATCTTTAAAAAAATTTCTACTAAGCAGGAAAGACTTATTTTCTTGTGCAAAAAAGAGAAGGGGGAAGGGAAGAGAAAAGCACCAACAGATAAAAGCTGAATATTCAAAACAAAATAAAAAACATGAATCCCAATAGAAGAAATTAAAAAAGAATCAACATTAAAAACGTTCGAGGAGAAAAATAAAATACCAATACAAAAAGAAAGTGTACAAAAGTAAAACTGGTTAAATCAGTAAAAATCGAATTAACTACCGAAAAAAATGGATAAACTAATTTAAAATTAAACTTTAAAAAAGGAATACAACTAAAACGTTTTAATTCAAAAAAAATTACATAAAATAAGAGAATTAAACTATAACTATGTAAAATGAATTTTGCCCAAGGACGAACAAAAATAAAACAAAACCGGAAGTCTTGGAAAATCAAATGTTAACCAAATAAATAAATAAAACAAATGTCGTACAAAAACCGAGGAAGGAAAACTAAACAATCAAACGACTAACAAGAAAAAAATAAATAGAATGTGCAAATGTCAAAAAACAATTAACAAAAAGGATTTCTTTTAAAAAGTTTTTCAAGATCTTTCAAATAAATTATAAAACATAAAAAGGTATGCTATAAATTAAATACAAACGCAATAAAAAATACAATAGTCTAGCAAAACTTTACTTAAATCAGGAAAATAAAAATAATGACGGCGGTTAAAGCCGACAGGAAAATTGGAAAAAAAAACAAGAAAAACACAAAAAAAAAAAAAAATCAAGATGGTAAAGAAAAAAAATCAAATTCAATCAAAAACGAATAAATGAATGTAGGAGAAAATAAATCAACGTAACAAAGATGTTCTGGCAGGAACATAAGGACATTTTGTCCTTAGTAAATATATCCAAACGGTTTCTGAAGAATACGATCTCTATTTAACTGCACAAAATCAGTTCACGTTCACAAACGAGGCTTCAACTATGGTGGCGATGTGCTCATCTCATGCCATGAAAGTATTTACAATAAACGCACAGGGAGGCAAATTTGCGGTGTTGGGGAAATGACTGAGGCCGAGACGCATTGAATTGAGTTTAGAAATTAAAAATATTATCGATACATACATTTTACCGGGTTGTGCGTTGGGATGCAATAGATATCGGCTTGGAACGAAAAATCGGGGAGCCGAGTTCGAATTCCAGTTAAATTCACTTACGCGCAAATACCATTGGGAAAGGTATTAATCTGTTTCTTCTCTCCAGTTATGGGTTAAATAACATGACAGATTGAGTTCTATAGCTTTGGCTAGCAACCAGTCTACCGCAGAAAGTAATGGCAACCTACTGCGGGCTAATTACCTGCCCAGTCAGTAATGTCTCTTTCTAGACATGATCGCCCAAGTGTGTATCACGTATGACAACTGACTGACATTTTACCGGACTGTTTTGTGAGGTTTATAAGCGTCGACTGCCTGTCATGAAAGCCTATTCAAATGAAGTGTCACTATTAGTTAAAGGAAGTGACGTCATTATTCAAACAACGTGACATCATACTTTCCTTACTCTAGAAGACATGGGGTTAAGTTTTGTAGTTTTACTACCCGTAATACATGCATGCAGTAAATATTCAAAATATCCACAATTATATATTCAACGGTGAGAAAAAAATTGTGCCGATGCCAAACTTCGTAAGGTAAAAAGTATATTAAAAGCTAACAGGCGATTACCTTGGATGAGCCTAAAAACAGTTCCTTCTGACGTCATGGACATACCGCCAACCGGGTTGAATCGCCAATGTATATGCGTATGGTAAAGTAGAGTGCAGGCCAGTGTTAAAAAAAGATTTGTCTCATTATTCAACAAACGATCGATTAACTGAGCGCCTTATATACAGAGGTATAGTGCGAGCATTTATGAATAGTAGTTTTACGCAAATAAACGCGGGATCGCATTATACGCAGGTAAAATTTGAAGTTTGAAAATCATGCATTTTTTTTGTGGAATAGGAAAAAATCTATTAATTCTTAATTTATATAAGTTATTTATTGATTTTAATGTGATTGATTCTTGATTCATAGAATTGGGGGAATTGTTTAAAAATGTCTATGACAAGAGAACCTAGAAGAACTGGTTTCGAATTTAGATCTTTCCTTCTGATAGAATGGTTACTGCTAATATATTTAACCCATGGATGAAGGGAGATGGATTCATTCCAAGGGCATTAGCGTGAAGTAAACGGGACTGAACGGAACGGGAATTGATCTCGTCACACCGAATTCCCGTTCTGCACCGATATCCAAATACATAAGAAAAAAATAAAAAAACGTGCGTACGACTTCAGTTTTTTCAGACGTAAATTTACTTCAGAGGATACGATAACTCAATTAAATTTATTAAAATATATGTCTATTTTAAAACGCGTCGCATTAGTGGATAGCGGCTCGAATTGAGAAATGGGAGAGTCGAGTTCGAATTCCAGTCAAGTTTATTACATTCACTTACGGGCTAAAACACTTTGCGAAATGTATGATTCCATCTCTTCAGCCCCAGCTATGGGTAAATAACAGGTTAGATTGGGTTCTATATCCTTAAGTGTCAACTAATCGAGAAGGAGGAAAACACTGAATTCAAACCAGTCTCGAGTGGGGGGGAGTTTTTGTCTTGCCCATGAAATACCATAGCTGCTTTGGCTGCAGTTTACAGTTGTATTAAAAAGTTTTCAATACATATCTAATGTAGAGTTTTTTTAATATTTTGCCAAGAAGAAAAATTAGCTATAATATTATTTCCAAAACTGTGCCAAGAAGAAACGTTAATCATAATATTATTTCTAGAACTAAAAAAAAAATTACTAAATGAAAGATCAGAAATAATGTCCAGATATAATTACACACACACACACACAAAAAATATTTTAGGGTCATACAAACCTGGATGAATGTGTTAGAGATCTTTAAGTACTTTTCACTAATTTTAAAATGTCACTTATTTTAAACTTGCAGTTGAGCGTTCGTAAAAATCTCTATTGTTCGTTTGAAAATGTTAAAAAATCAGTTATTATAAATCACGTGAAGATAACTGGCATTTTCAAATATATATATATATATATATATATATATATATATATATATATATATATATATATATATAACGGAAATTAACGAATTTTAACGAAACTTGGCTATAAACAACCGACGATTTTGAAATGAATTGTTTGAACATTATTTTTTTATCGATATTCGTATTTAAGTAGATATTCTGTTTTTTTAATTAAACAGTATTATATATTTATATCTACCGGCCTGATTATTTACGATAAATTGTTATTACGAAAATGTGTGCCATTCGGCAGGATTCGAACCTGCGATCCCTAGTTACAGATTAAATGGCAGCTTGCCCTATATAAATAGGGGTCGCAGGTTTGAATCCTGCCGAATGGCACACATTTTCGTAATAACAATTTATCGTAAATAATCAGACCGGTAGATATAAATATATAATACTGTCTAATTAAAAAACAGAATATCTACTTAAATACGGGTATCGATAAAAAATAATGTTCAAACAATTCATTTCATATATATATATATATATATATATATATATATATATGTGTGTGTGTGTGTGTGTGTGTGTGTGTGTGTGTGTGTGTGTGTAGCACTATGCTAGCATGGCAAGAACGGAAGAAATTGTATTAGTTTGTATTATTAATTTTTATATATCGAAAAGAACCAACTGGAAAAATGTATTCTGTTCCAATATGAACAGAGAAAAAAAAAGAAGGTTGCAAACGACAGGTGTAAGTGTTTTACCCAGATTCAACCAGCCAAGCCAGATGAGGTCATCAGATCGAGCGGCCATTTTTAACAGCGGAAACAGAAAGACTGAGAGAGGTTCAATTGCTATTCTTAACGACACACCTGGTAAAAATGAAAATTTTATTGTTTTTTTTGTGTTTTTCTAACAAATTCGTGTGGAATATAACCAAACAACGGAAAGCCCAGAACACAGCTGTAGAATGTCAGAAAAGGTTGTCACAAACAAAGAGAAGGGAGCTTTGCATATTCAGGCGTCTTTGACAAGTGCAAAGGTTGAGTTGATATATGATTAATTATGAGAAATGACTAAACTGAGATTTCCCTGAGAAAGAAATTGGAAGCGCAAAGGCCCTGCCCAAAACGTAAAGAGAAAATTGTCTCATTGGTTAAACAAAGGGAAAAAAGTACAGAAAGACGATACGTCATATGAATAACGCTCCCCAACTGGCTGCATCAAAAGGAAGAAGACGGAGAGAGTTGAGGTTGTGATTTCCTTGGCCACAAGGGCCAGAAAGTAGATGATTTGCATAGACACCCAGTGTCCGTCGTGCCCCACACCAGTAAAGCAAAAACAAGCATGAATACAGAGCCCCGAGGGGGCTAAAGGCAGTTCCAGCCAGCTCGGCCCAGAAATGTAACGACGAAGAGAGGCGCCAAGCCATTGGGCGCCCACCGCAGGGCCGGCCAACACCCATAGAGTTCCTGGCTGAATATATTAAGAAGCAGATAGATACCATGCCGTTGGGTGCCAACCGTAGAGAAGCCTGCCGCTGACTTGGCTGAAGATGTTCAGAGACAGAGATAACTGCCACGCCGTTGGGTGCCAACCATATAGAAGCCTGTCGTTGATCGACCGAAAGGAGTTAAAGTCTTGAAACGGCCAACCAGAATTAAAGACAGACAAGAAGTGATTTTGCAGATGAAGTTTGAAACAGTCAACTAAAGGCCTGTTGAGACCCAGCTCGGATCGAAGAACCAGTCCGAAGTACAAACTGATCCGAAGACGTCTTACCGATGTTTCTAGCCTTACCCACCACACTCAAAGATAATTCTTCGGCAGTTTCCGTAAAGCTTCGGTGTGAAACGAAACAAGGACACTTTGAATCGCCACAAACTTAAAACTCCGATTGAAGTGAAGTGATATTGCCAACCAGAAACTTGAATTAATGATAAGAAGAAAAACACTTCGCAAATTACTACTTAGAGAAAGTGGTTGAAACTTCCGTTAAGTTGTGGCGCAGCGACGAGGCATCATCACACACACACACAGACACAGGCACACACACACACACACACACACACACACACACACACACACACACACACATATATATATATATATATATATATATATTACGTCTCCTGGCTTGTATTAGTATTCCATCATAGCGTTCCTGTAATGCCATTGAATATCTTTGCCTATCAGCCTCCCGCCCTGCCTGTATCTGACCCTGAGATATCCATAATCGTTACCTTCATTTTCGGTCTCGTTTTAATCTTCTTTCTTAAAAGGGTATTTTCCATTTTATGATGCTCATTGGACAAAATTTTCTTAAATGCATAAAACAATGTAAAACATAAGAAATTATTTAAATGTATTTTTATATTTATAAAGCAAGTTTCTCAGACTATGAGTCTTTTTATTGGCACGGGCTTATTTTGTAGTGCAAGCTTCATTTGTTTACTTATTTAATACTAGTGAACCTGTGCCGTAAAAAAAAAAATGAAGGTTTATTATTTATCTGCTGCGGTTATGTTGTTGATAATTGGCTTCAGTAAACGGAAGATTATCTACTCTATGAACTCTGTTTTGTGTATTTCTTGCATTTCTGATGGCGCCAGAATTCTTTTTTTTTCTTTTATCTTTCTCTTCTGTTTCTTTTCGAAGACATTCTTCCTTTTGCATTCTTATATTTTCTCTTCTTGCATTAGTTTCTTCCTCCGTTTCATTTTCAATCCTTTCAGCTACACGTTCTCTCATAGCAGGTCTTCTTGAATAAGTTTCATTTTGTCTTCTTTTAGTTGCTCTTATTCTCTCTCTCTCTCTCACTCTCTCTCTCGCGCGCGCGCGCACGCGCACGCGCAGGTATGCTCTTCTCCTATTGCCTCTCATTAGCTCATTTCTGAGCCTTGTCTCCAGTCTTATACTCTTATTGCTTTACGGCATTCCTGAGATGCCTGTGAATATTTTTACCTCACTCATTGCCTGCATCTGATACTGAGATAGGCATAATCACTGCCTTCGATTTCGCTCTCGTTCTAATTTCCTCCTTACTTCAAAGGAAATTTTCCATTTTACAATATTGACTGGATACACACACACACAGATATATATATATATATATATATAATATTTTTCTAAACATATATTGTTAAATATAACAGACAATGAATGTCTATTATGTTTAATCATGAGCCGTTCTAAACATCGTATTTTGGCTTTAATTTCAGATGAAAATAAAGTCATAGTCTCTAATAAAACTACAACCACACAACTCTCTACAGAAAACCAATATAGTGTATCAATTTACATGCCCGTTCAAGGATTGTATCTCGAGTACTAATAATAAACCCACTACATATATTGGTTTTACTACAACCACGCTCTCCCGTAAACTTACCTGCCACCTTTCTGATCATAGTTCAATTAAACAAACTTTCTTAAAAAACATAGCCATGTAGGTAATATTAGACAGATTTTAGTCGATAACACTCATACACACAGTAAAAAGAACTTTCAGATATTGGAGGCCATCTGCATTAAATCAAAACAACTCACATTTACTAAAATCACATTTCAATCTGGTCACAACACATTACATTGCATTTAGACATATGGTTCTGTTAACTCTGTTCTCTCGCGCGGTGTGGCATCATAGAAGCGCATTACAAATTTACGAACTGCGTCTGCTATTCGGTGACTGTTATTGTTGCATAGCAATGTTTTATGTCAACACAAGATAAAATCATCTTTGATGGTGGATGTTTTTATGTTAACGTCCCTGTAACCTCTCTGAAGAAGGCACATGTGAGCCGAAAGCTTAGAACCAGCAAAATAAAAAAATATCTAAATATTGGAAAATTTTTGTCTTTATTTTCACCTGAAATTAAAGTCAAAATACGGTGTTTAGAACGGCTCATGATTAAACATAATAGACATTGATTGTCGGTTATAGTTAACAATATATGTTTAGAAAATTATCTGCTGCCTCGATACACTAAATATATAAAATGTATATATGATTTAAGATTATAATAATAAAATGAGTGTAGAGTTTTTCCGATTAATAATATAAAAGCAAATTTTTCTCAATAGTCTCCATTATTTAAAAACAGAGCATTGATATTATTTTAAAACAGAATAATTACTTCACAGTAATTCTTTGTACCAATTTTTTACCGACGTCGAAATTTTGCGGTAGTATCCATTCGTCAAGGGTGTACTGAATGACATATTTTTTTTAATTCCACTTTTTTTTTACATTAAATTTTTTGTGTTTTTTAAAATTCCGTTATAGACACGTCCATGTTAATGAGTCTTCGATTTGCTTACGTGTTCGTTCATGAACGTAATGTTTATCCAATTATTATTTTTTATAAAAATGATTATATTTATGTTTTATTATGTCATATTAGAATTTAAGTAGCATATTTATTAAAGTGCCGGTATCGGCCCATTATCTCGTTTTCCTTATTTGATAATTTACTTTGATTATTAAAAGCTATTATCGATAATTTTTCTCCTAAACAAAGTTTATAATATCTATTATTAATGTTATATGGACGTATTTTTATAATATTTCATTTAATTTTAGTAGGTATAATATTTTCATTTTGATTCCATACCTATTTTGATAATGTATTATTTGCGTAAATGTCTGTTTTAAATGATTATTTCATCTTTCTTTAAAAGCTGTTTCAGTGGCTTCTATGTAATTTTTTCTAATATTATTTGATACTATTGCTTTAAATATTATATTATTAATTAAACATTTATTATTAAGTGGACAGATATTTTTGTTTCGACAATTAGAAATATTGTTGTTATTTTGTGAATTTGTGTTATTATAATTACTATTATTTTTGTTTAATATTTTTATTATGTTTACTTATTATTTTTTCCATATTATTTATTCAACTATAACTGATTTTGATTGTATTTTTGTTAACTTTTGATAGGTTACGATTTTCAGGGAAGTGTTTTTCAATTAATTTAAATATTTTTCCTATTTTTTGTTTTTATTATATTATTATGGGATGTGTTAGACCAAATTATATTTCTTATGTTTTTATATACATTTTTTATTGATGATATTTGATAAATTATTTATGATAAACCTAAAAGTTCGCATACAATGCGCTATCATATCTACCCATTGTTACATCAACGTTTTCATTATTTTATTTGTTGTTGTTGTTGTTGTTGTTGTTCTTCTTCTTCTTCTTCTTCTTATTATTATTATTATTATTATTATTATTATTATTATTATTATCGTACTTTTTATCCATATTTTATTATTGTTGTATAGTAATAATTTTCTACAACGATTAATTGTGTCTAGTTCTTCATCAATATTTAGCTGATGTTTGGTTAAATGTAATGTGTTATTTAATATACACTTAATAATAGATAAGAGTCTTTGTATCTACTTGTATAAAGAGCAATTGTTTTTGTTTTTAACATTGTTGAACCCATTAATATTTTTATTTTTCATAATTTTGTACATATTTTTTTCTTCTATTTGTTTGCTTATTTTCCCTCCATTAATTTTTGTAGGATTTCATCATCTACATGTCGGCCTATTTTAAAAATTGTCATTATAATTTTTTAATTTAATAAATGGTTCTACTTTCATTAACTGCTTAATTCTATTATGTAATTTTAGATTAGCATCTATGTTTTTGTTTCGTTATAATATTTTCTGATTCGTTATGAGTTGTTTTATAAAATGTATTTACTTTTTTTTTAATTAAATTTGTTTTATAATTTATACATTTCATTTTGTAGATTTTTTTCTTTGGTCCTGGGCATGACGGTAAACTGCATCCGGCAGCAAGGCTTCTAATTACGAGGTTGTGAGGAGCAGGGAACCACCCATTAATTGCTGTTGTTCTCAGGTCCACTCTGACCTGGAGTGGTAGCACCTGTTAGAGACCCAGCTATGACCAAATAGTTAACCCCCAAACTGGGGTCAAACACTATGAAAGTATAAAAATACACTTTTATAGAAATATATACATAAAAATAGACTTTTATAGAAAAATAAAGATTTTTGAAGGAAAAATATTACCAACAATACATTTTTGAATACAAAACTAGAAGACATTTTCAGTTATCTTACATAAAAAAGCATAAAAACAAAAAAAAAAGTCATTAAAATCTGACTAAATCAGCCTTCTCACTATAACCGAACATTAAAAAGAAATACCTTAAAAACCCCACCTTTTTAGCATTAAATAACCCACAGAGGTTGATATGACATTAAACAAAAACTCAATTATAGATTTTTCTTGATTCATCTACTTGAATAAATAGTTTATTTAATTTACTTATTGATTTTATTAACTGATAGTCACGTGTATGTTTTGCAAGGGAATGTAGAGGCGGCGAATCGACGAGCTTCGGACGGTTGGAGAATCGGACAGCACTTCGTGGTGATAGAATTGGTGTCGCTTGTAGCCAGTTTTTATTGACTAGTTCTGGGCGCTCATTGGCTGACTGGTTGCCAAATTGAGTGTATAAAACTAGGTATGCTCATTTGAGGAGGGAGTGAGCCGTTCGTTCGTACTGGTGAACAGCGTATGGGAGATTTCTTTTTTAATCATATCACCCCGAGCAAAGCGGTAACGCCACTGATGTGCAGGGGGCTACGTAATAGTGAAAAGATTGGAAAAAACAAAGCCGGATACCACATCCTGAACAGGGAACAAGGGATGAGCCTCTACACCTGTATAATAGACGTGAGTGGAGTGTGAACCGGGTGATAGTTTAGTCTATGTCCTCCAATTGGGAAAAAAAAATTAAAAAAGAAAAAAGAAAAGTGAAAAGATTGGAAAAGAGAAAGCCGGAAACCACATCCTGAACAGGGAACAAGGGATGAGTCTCTACACCTGTACAATAGACGTGGGTGGAGTGTGAACCGGGCGATAGTTTAGTCTATCTACTCCAACTGAGAAAAAAAAAAATGAAAAAAAAAAAAAATTAAAAGATTGGAAAAGAGAAAGCCGCATCCTGAACAGGGAACAATTGATGAGCCTGTACACCTGAACAATAGACGTGGGTGGAGTGTGAACCGGGCGATAGTTTAGTCTATGTACTCCAATTGAGAAAAAAAATGAAAAAGAAAAAAGAAAAGTGAAAAGATTGGAAAAGAGAAAGCCGGAAACCACATCCTGAACAGGGAACAAGGGATGAGCCTCTACATCTGTAAAATAGACGTGGGTGGAGTGTGAACCGGGCGATAGTTTAGTCTATCTACTCCAACTGAGAAAAAAAAATGAAAAAAAAAAAAAATTAAAAGATTGGAAAAGAGAAAGCCGGAAACCACATCATGAACAGGGAACAATTGATGAGCCTCTACACCTGTACAATAGACGTGGGTGGAGTGTGGACCTAGCGATAGTTTAGTCTATGTACTCCAATTGAGAAAAAAAAATGAAAAAGAAAAAAGAAAAGTGAAAAGATTGGAAAAGAGAAAGCCGGAAACCACATCCTGAACAGGGAACAAGGGATGAGCCTCTACATCTGTACAATAGACGTGGGTGGAGTATGAACTGGGCGATAGTTTACTCTATCTACTCCAACTGAAACAAAAATTAAAAAAATAAAAATAAAAGTAGGGGCGTTGAGTTAACTAAGTTTTAACTTTGTTAACAAAACGAGAAGTGAGAATTTGGTGAACCTGTTTGGACTTGTAATACTTTCTTTTCCTGCGGGTGCTTCCAACCAATATATATTTTTTGTTTTGTTTTTGCGACAATTCACTTAGATGCAAATATCCTTGGGAAAGGCATGAATCCTCTGCTTCTCTCCTCCACCACAAAAATGCATTAAATAGTAGGACTTGTATCAGACAACGATTATAATATTTTAAAAAATATCGCATTATATAAAAATATTTGATGACTTTAGATAACCCGCAAAAGGTTGATAAGTCGTAAAAAGTAAATCATTCAATCGATCCTAGGTGGTTCCAGACCTCACTTTCTCACCTAAACTTAAGATTGGCAAATAGATGTCGCTCTTTCCGACTCGATCTGTCTGAGTATATTTCGGTCTTTATGTTACTTACACAATGTTGATCAGATTGAATAGATTTTTTTTTTTTTTTTGGATAGTGGATGTTATGGAGTTAGTCGCTTTATGTAACTGTTTTCATCTAGTTTATTGTTGTTAATAGCATTGTTATCTTTTTTGCGGGCGTATATTTTGTATGCCTTCCTCTTAGCATTGTGGATGAAATAACAAATATATTCGAGGTTTTTGAAAGTGTTTTCTATGTATATTTCTCCTTTGGGTAAATATTGGGGGCTGCATATTCTTAGTGCTCTTAAAGAGAATTCTATAATTATTTCTAATTTGATCTTGTTATACTGGTGGGAATAAAAATTGACGAAGTCATTCTTGTTGGTAACTTTTCTGTAAACCTCAAACTGAAAGTCATTATTTCTGTACAGCAAGTTATCTAGCGAGGGTAAAGTGTGGTTAGAATAATAATATATATAGGCTATTGCGGGTTCAAAATAATTTAGTTTGTTGACAAGATCATGTAAAATGAGCATTTCTAAATTTTGTAAGGCCAATAACCTTTTTGCTCTTGTATATAAGTACTTTTTACAAAATAAAATCCTTGTATTTGCTTTGTTGAAGTCCTTCACAAGAAGAAACGCATCGTCTAAGATGGGTTTTCAGTCAGTTAAGTGCCATACGTGATACACGCTTGGGCGATCATGTCTCGAAAGAGACATGACTGTTGTCTTTAATTATATTGTCTTTTTAATATTCATATTTTTAGTTCTGATCATAACCATAATAGTTTGGGATGTGATTGTAATTATTTTCATGTTGTTCAGATAGGATAGATAATTTTGGAGAGTGGATGTTATGGAGTTAATCGGTCGTTTTATGTATCTTTTTTTATCTAGTTTATTGTTGTTAATGACATTGTTATCTTTATTGGCGGTCGTATAGTTTGCGTGCCTTTCCTTTTGCGTTGTGAATGAAATGATAAAAATATTGCAGATTAGCAGTATAGCCCGGCGTTCCTCGGGTGTAATGAAAGCTTTAAAACTAATCCAAGGTCTTGGAGCTCAGACTCTTTAGACTAAAAAGCAATAGTTGTTTCCAGTTAAAGCGAAACCGTAGACTGAAAGAAAAATGAATGGATGTAAGTCAAATTTTGATTTCCTGGTATCGATATCAAATAAGTTTTTTCGTCGTAAACTGAATTTTGAAGGCTAAATAAGTCCTCTGAGTAAATGGTATCATGGCTGAGACTAAGAACTACAATTATACCTACTTAGAACCAAACCCGAAGCAAAAACTAAAATAAAAGGTTTGGAAAAATACAGACATACAGGCAGATAAACAGACACACACACAAACATCTTGCCTTATATATATATATATATATATATATATATATATATATTATCGATTTTCTGCACTATTATAAGAACTGCAACCTTGAAACTTCTGAATATCGTTTCTTATGTCTTTGTCTATGAGTGTATGAAATTTGATTAAAATCGGACCACTCCTTCTATAACCCGATTTTTTTTATTATCGATTTTCGATATTTATCGGGTGTACCTCGACACAAAACCTAGCTAAGAACACTCGCAGACGCTTATAGTACAACTACGTAAATTGTCAATAAAATCGGTTCAGCCGTTTCGGAGTCTATAGGTAACGGACACACACACACACACACACACACACACACACACACACACACACACACACACACACAGAGACAAAGTTCCATTTAGAAATAAGTTTAGATTTTTAAAAGTGTTTCTATGTATATTTCCAATAACAATAATAATTTTGAAGTAGATATTCAATACTGTGCAAAAGTATTAGGACAAGAGATATTTTATCTTTCATGGGGCATCAAAATAAAATTTAAAATCACCCCTATCCTAACACTTTTGCACACTACTGGTAGTGTGCAAAAGTATTAGGACATGGGTAATTTTCCTAAAACCCTCACTGAAATTCAAATACAGGGTGAAATGGCAAGTAATAAATATTATTTAAAACTAGGTGTAAAAGAAATGTATAAAAAAAACGTTATACTTAATTTTTCCTATTTTCTATTAAACAAGTTATTTTGAAACTACTCATTATTCTTGGATATGACTGACTTTTTTCTTATTCCCTCCTCTCGAATTGATGAATCTAATGTTACTTCGCAAAACACATTTTAGGAACAAATACAAGCTGCTTGGCAGGACATACCATTATAAATACATTGAAGAAGCTTGTGATGTCAATGTCTGACAGACTGAAGGCTGTGATCAAAGCAAAAGGTGATTATACAATATTAAATTTATTTTGTAACAAGTATTTTTCTTGTTAAAGCATTTGTTGAGTAAATTAAATAAAATTACTTTAATTAAATTATTTATTTTCTGTCAATATGACTCATAAAAGATAAAATAGATAGGTATGAATAGATTGATATTGATAGATAGTACTATATATATATATATATATATATATATATATATATATATATATATATATATATATAAAAGAAGAATTAAGGCAGACACGTTATTTCATGATAAATCGGAATTATAGGCCTATTTCAGGCGAACCATCATCAGCTTCCGTCTTTATCGTACAAAGGATTTAACACGATTCCTGTAAAATCCTTTGTACAATCAAGACGGAAGCTGATAATGATTCGCCTGAAATAGCCCCATAATTCCGATTCACCATGAAATAACATGTCTGCCTTAATTCTTCTTATATTTGCTCTGTATGTATTTATATACATATATATTTAGAACTCTCTTAGAGAGTTATCCTACCACCGTATGTACAGGATACTCCTTTGGATTCTTCTATACCCACACTGCATGCTTATATATATATATATATATATATATATATATATATATATAAGATAAATTGCTAGAATTGTTCCTCAAAATACATTAGGAGAATGCTCAAAAATTGTAAAAAGACGATACTATGAACACAAAATGGATCTTACACAAAACAAAGAAATAAATAGGCACATAAATATACGACCACAAAAAAAGATAACAACATTATCAAAAACAATAAACAAAATAAAATTAATTACGCGGTTTATCAATCCTGATATCGGCTTCAGTTATATTTCCCTCTCTGTGATGTCATCTATCTATCTATCTATCTATCTATCTATCTATCTATCTATCTCTCTATCTATCTATCTATCATGAAAGCCTAGGAATTATTTTTGTATCTGTTTCAGGCAAGTAAATAGAATCTTTTGTTTTTAAACACAGGATGTTCATCAGACACACTGCATCCGTAAGAACGAACTGTAAATACTCTCTAACCCATTCCCCTGCCAATATTTGTACGTACTATTGCAACATACTATACTTAGATAAATGCTCTGAGCAAAAATTTATTTGCGGTGAGTGAATAATTGATCACACCTGAGCCAAAAGAAAGAGCATTTTTCGATTGCTGATCTTTTTAACAGGGAATTTTTTGAACGCATATCACGCTACGATATGACAACAATTCATGTGTTGATAACGAAGTGCTCTTTTCTTTTACTCAGCCTCTATCTCTCTGCACCCACCCTAACACACACACACACACACACACACACACACACACACACACACACACACACACACACACGTGATAAAATCTGCATTCCGTTTTGAGAGTGATTTTTAAAAACACACACAAACGCGTTATGTTATAATTATTTTAAAATCTTAAAATTCATCAGTTGTATTTACGGATTTCATTTTTTTTTTTTTACAGAACAAGCGATTCAATATCAGGGAACAGACCGGGAATTGATAGAAATTCAAAATGGCATTAATATATAAATATCATATACATATGTTGCTGCTATATTCGTAATAAATTTTGTTGAGTGATGATTGGTTTATGTTAATATAGATGGCCTCGAGAATATTAAGTTATATTTATTATTTTCGTGGTATAGTATATTGGTGTTGTCAACAAATATTTTTCTACAATTATGAATTCTCACAGGAATGTTTTTTAGATGTTGTGCAGTAGAACTTGTATCCGACAAATGAAGTGTAAGACGTCTTGATAATAACGAAACGGCAACATATATAATTTCTGTCAGAGATACAACTCTCCCAAAGAATATTTATTTAATGAAACATATATATATATATATATATATATATATAATTATATATAATATATATAATATATATATATATATATAATGAAACATATATATATATATATATAATTATATATTATATATATATAATATATAATATATATATATAATGAAACATATATATATATATAATTATATATAATATATATAATATATATAATATATATATAATGAAACATATATATATATATATAATTATATATAATATATATAATATATATATAATGAAACATATATATATATAATTATATATAATATATATAATATATATATATAATGAAACATATATATATATAAACTTTATCTGAAGAATACTCGTCGATAATACAAATATAATAGCATCATCCACATGTTAAAAAAAAAAAAGACGAAAAATAATGGCAGCATTATTAATTAAAAAGAAAAAGCCAACACTTAATAACAATGAATAAGGCCATAATGTGCTGACGTTATTTGGAAAATAAAACATTTTTATAACTCTAGAAACATACATCAAACATTCTATATATTCAGTTAAAAGGAAAATGAAATTCATTCTTGATAATCAGTATATCTGGAAGCGCTTGGTTAAATAAAACAGTTGGGCAACTTTAATATAATTTATCTACTGAAAATAAAATAAAAATAAGATCGCATGAAAAATTATAAACAAAATTTAACCACAACACCTTCTCTATCATTTTTTAAGAAGCTTGTATATATAGTCATCCGCAGACAGATCTGTTTCGGTGTATTACAGCTCATCAGTACGGCTTAGACTCCGGTAGCTTCCTAACCCAGGATTGAAACCCGAGCGAATTGGGGTCAGTCGGCGATTCTACCCCTAGGCCACGAGCATGCGCATATATATATATATATATATATATATATATATATATATATATATATATATATATATATATATATATATATATATATATATATATATATATATAGAGAGAGAGAGAGAGAGAGAGAGAGAGAGGGGGAGGTAAAGAGAGGGAGCGACGGTTGAATTGTCTAAATTACGCAAAATTGAAAAAATATTGACATCTCATTTTAACAGATACATTCACTAAAATTACACCAGAAAATACTGAAAGACCAAAGGGTAAATTTATTCAATAAAATTACCATTGGGTTCAACTACGGCCTCCAGAGACTTCGGAATCCTCTGCATCACTTCTGGACGGTTTCGCAGTTTAAGTTGATTAATGCTACCATAATCCTTGTCTTCAGTTCATCTTTCGTGTTACAAAAAGTTTTGTTGGTCACTCGCTCAACTGTGTCCTACATATAATAATCAAGTGTGTGCAGTCTAGGAAGTTAGGTGAGCAGAAGTAAGGGATGAAATTGTGTGACAGATATAACTGAGTTCTGCTTTCGTGGCTTGGTTCAGAGTCCTGTTATTAGACATAGGGCCTTCCAACAGGCACCTTCTTGACTTAAGGGCAACACTACCTTCTCCTAAAAACTCTCAAATATTCGTATTGGAGCTTCCGGTGAGAACGCCAAGCAGTACAGCATGCCGTTTCCTAATTTGGGGCGAAGTAAATTGCGACAAGGTGCTCTTTTTCTCAGAGACGGTACCCAGTTGACCCCATTATACTCTGCAATCGACAAAAAAAAACAAAAAAAAAACAACGCGCATGCGTGAAATAAAAATTTTCAAATGGCGACAATTTACTAATCTCACCCTCCCCTTCCCCCACCTCTCTCTCTCTCTCTCTCTCTCTCTCTCTGTTACTCGCCATTCTGCGGCATTGACAAGAGTCGCTACGAGCGCGTTGTGTTTTGTTTAACGATCAAAAGCAAACACATAACACAACGCTGAAAATCTGACTGGTAGTTGCATAAAAATCGCAGAGACTACATGTTTACCACAAAAAATCAATGCCCTCTCCAGTGGCAAAAGCTGCTGGTAGCGCCTGGGTTGCAGTACCAATTTAGCCACCAAAACTGTATTACTTCCTCTGGTTGGCAATTTGGCGAGGGTAAGGTATTGCAAGTGCTTACACATCTTGTATATAGAAAAAAATTATATATATAATAGCTAGCTTCTCGTTTCCAAGTATACCCCTCTGCCAACATAGCTAGCCAATCCCTGTTGCAGACGCTTACTCACGCACGTTTTGTGTTTGTGTGCTTTATATTGCAACTATGTTGGGTGGACCTCGGTTACAGTTTTGGAGGATATCGCATGATCTGGGGTGATTAGTCGTTCGAAGAAGTTCAGAACGTTTAAACCCTCCGTCACGATGACATGTGGCGTTGTTCTTGCACAAGCATCGACATCCATTTACCCCAATTTGACTCATAAGATTTTGGTCAAGCCGGGAGATGGTATTTCAACTATTTCTCAAACGTACCACTGGCTGGAATCTCCTCCTCAGTGGGGTAACATCAAGAAATCACCTCCCTGACAAATTAAACATGGTGACAGTCTAACCGGGGTCTCATAGTCGAAAAGGAAACGTTTCAAACAGGTATAGTGTGACACCCCTACCAGGCTAGTAGGTTCATTTGAGGGAAGGAAAGTAGACACTGTATGGTAACTCATTTTTTCTTTTTCTTTTTTTTTCAGTGCAACTTGCCAAAATTTACTCTCAACCGATTTCCGTTTAAATTTCCATTTTACTGCTACTATTACAGTAATGAATATTAAAGTACCTACCACTCAGTCAGTCAGTTAAGTGCCATACGTGAAACACGCTTGGGCGATCATGTCTCTTTCGAGACATGACTGACTGGGCAGAATATTATCCCGCAGTAGGTTGCCATTGCTTTCTGCGGTAGACTGGTTGCCAGCCAAGGTTATAGAACCCAATCTGTCCTGTTATTTAACCCATAACTAGAAGGAAGAGACGGATTAATACCTTTCCCAAGGGTATTTGCGCGTAAGTGAATGCAATGAATTCAACTGGAATTCGAACTCGGCTCCCCGATTTCTCGTTCCGAGCGGATATCCACTGCACCACAATGCACATCCTCTACCACTACTGACCAATTTATTAGAATATTTCCTAACCACCCACTCAGATCTTGCCTTAACGTGATATTGGAGAATTTCTTTACTATCTGGTTCCGTATTCCTGTAGAATTGTCCACATTCCTGTTATCCCAGTGAATTTCTCACTTAATTATTCTCTCTTATTACCTTTTCATCTTTCAGTTCCATTTTAGCTTTAATTCTTTATTAGTAAAACCCAAACACTGCTATTTTACTCTCACTTATTTGCATTTTTAGCCTTCAGCTTAATTCGGCTTCTAATTTGCGATGTTTCAGCTTCTATTCTTGGACATCGTCATGAACTTCTCTCTATTCTGTTATTGGGTCTATTGTAACGGGTTGCTGTTCTATTTCTCTTTCTTTTTTTCTGATTCTTCATCTGCTTCGGAATTTTTTCTTCTTCCCAGTGAATTTTGTAGTACTCAGGGTCTCCAACCCAAATTTCTAACACCTTCCTACTGGCATTCACCCTGCCATTTCTCACCCTCTTTTGAGCTCTTTTTATTCGCACTATCAACTCTTTATCTGATTCAATATAACGCTCTGTAGCTCAAGAATTCAACCACAATCATCCTGATCAAGAAAAACCATTGCGCCATACCACTGTCTGTCGTTTGATCAAACGCTTCCAAGAAACTGGATCAGTTGCTGACCGTGAGAGATGTGGTCGACGAAAGAGTGCAACTGAGGAAGAAACATCCACCATGTTTCTGGTGAATGTTGATAGAAGCCCCCATGAAATCAGTAAGGAAAATAAGCCAGGAGCTAACGATTAGCAAATCATCAGTACATCGTATTCTTAAAACACAGAAATTTCATCCGTACAAAATGCATCTGTTATGATTATGATCAATAAAATTGATATTCATATGTATTCATATAAAAATCTGGATGGTGCGCGACTTCTGGGATCCCCTGTTTAATGTATTTAGTCAGCAACCTATCTTTTATGCAAGTTTCATTAAAATATCAGAAAATATGCTACGTTTAAGGTTTTTATATACATTTTTGTGTGATTTATAATTTTTTCTTTTTAGACCGTTAATTATGTAAAGATTTTAAAATTTCTGCAAGCACTTTTAGTTTTACCAGACGTGTTTTGACAGACTTTATCAAAGCAAAAAAGAAAGTAATTTATTTAAAACAAAGTTTTTGTAAACAAAAGTTACTAAAAATTATTTAGTTACTAAAATATTATAAAACGCTTATAAATATTCATTAGCTCAAATGAAAACTATTAGATATTAAATTGCGTCATTTTGCATATTCGAAGAGAATTTTTCATATGAAGTATATTGTTTGGGTTGTTATGGTATAAAAAGACGTTGAAATGATGGATTTTTTTGTTTTCTTGAATTTTTTGGTCTTGTGTACCTTGGTTTGGCAGAGTAGTGCTTCTATTAGGAAAGGTGAGATTGTGAAAAAAATCTCACCTTTTGTAATAGAACCACTGCTCTTCTAATGTATATATGCATGTATGTATCCGCAGACAGTTCTGTTTTGATGTATCACAGCTCATCAATACGGTTAGACATCCGATTGTTTGGGCATGATAAAAATTTGATCCAATCACGAAAGACACAATATTTGTCAAATTCAAATCAATTTCATCATACATCACGAAAATAGATTCATATTACTGCACACCACTGTAAATGTCCTAACCTGAGAGAGAGAGAAAAAAAAAGAAATCGATTACACCCTGTAACTTCCTTGGGTCTAAAACTGACTGTATGGGAAAATAATGGAAACTAAAGCAGTTCTTTCAATTAATTTGTTCAAGGGTGTATGTCCCAACGACAAAAAATTGTTTTTTTTCCGCAGACACCGAGACTACATTCACGCTGACATCAGTATTAACTCTACTCAACCTTTTTATTGCGATGTGGAGGGTGATGCGGCATGGTTGCAATCCCTAAGTTAGCTTCTCCCATTTAAAGTAAGGAAAGCCATAACTCTACTCATAGCACAAGACCACAGTAAACCCACATTGGTTGTCAAGGTAAATGTATGATTTAGGGTTAAAACCACATTGGTTGTCAAGGTAAATGTATGATTTAGGGTTAAACCCACATTGGTTGTCAAGGTAAATGTATGATTTAGGGTTAAGCCCACATTAGTTGTCAAGGTAAATGTATGATTTAGGGTTAAACCCACATTGGTTGTCAAGGTAAATGTATGATTTAGGGTTAAACCCACATTGGTTGTCAAGGTAAATGTATGATTTAGGATTAAACCCACATTGGTTGTCATGGTAAATGTATGATTTAGGGTTAAGCCCACATTGGTTGTCAAGGTAAATGTATGATTTAGGGTTAAGCCCACATTGGTTGTCAAGGTAAATGTATGATTTAGGGTTAAGCCCACATTGGTTGTCAAGGTAAATGTATGATTTAGGGTTAAACCCACATTGGTTGTCAAGGTGAATGTATGATTTAGGGTTAAGCCCACATTGGTTGTCAAGGTAAATGTATGATTTAGGGTTAAACCCACATTGGTTGTCAAGGTAAATGTATGATTTAGGGTTAAACCCACATTGGTTGTCAAGGTAAATGTATGATTTAGGGTTAAACACACATTCGTTGTCAAGGTAAATGTATGATTTAGGGTTAAACCCACATTGGTTGTCAAGGTAAATGTATGATTTAGGGTTAAACCCACATTGGTTGTCAATGTAAATGTATGATTTAGGGTTAAGCCCACATTGGTTGTCAATGTAAATGTATGATTTAGGGTTAAGCCCACATCGGTTGTCAAGGTAAATGTATGAT